>JAVTVY010045577.1:0-21451 GCA_036873755.1 Hanleya hanleyi
CAGTGTAACAATGACAGGTAAGCCGCCACCCATTTCCTAATGACAGGTAAAGTTCCACCTACATCCTGGTTTGTCTTTACAATGACAGATGAAAGTCGATCCACTTCCTAATGACAGGTAAAACTCCACCCATATTCTGTGGCTATTTGATGACGATGGGCAACCTCATCCATTTTCTAGCCTGGCTTTGAAATGACAGGAAACTCCCCACATCCTGGCTTGACTTTACAAACAGGTAAAACTGAACCCATTCCTAGCATGGCTATACAATGACAGGTGTAAGTTCACCTATACATTGCATGCATGTGTAACATTGCAGTGCAGCTCTTGGCTATTTTTCAAAATAAAGAGTTTACTTGACTAATATTATGAACATATGCAAATCAATAAAGACTCAGCCTTCTACAAATCAATAAGAGCTAGTTGGAATATGCTCTCATTGAACGTTCAGTAATCACATGGTAATGATATTGTGGTAAAGTGTCAGCAATTCTGTTGTGATTTCTGTTGATCAGCCCAGTCAAAGACACAGTGGTAGTTAATGACCGTTGGGGAAGAGGAACGGAGTGTCATCATGGTGGTTTCTTCAACTGTAATGACCGCTACTCTCCAGGTACGGTAATTTCCCTATTAATTCGCGATGTAGTGATGAAACTCACTACTCCAAAAATTGGCTACTTTCGAAGTATTTGTCGAGCGAATTCCAGAAAAACGCGAATGTTTATATATATCTTGTCCGACTGCGGCGAAACGCGATCAAGTTAGGATGAAATTACAGGACTGCGGAGTTAATTGAATCAATTTTTTTCCTTATAGACTGTAAGTAATAGTAATTCAGTCTGATTATATTGTACCATTCCCTGTTGTTTCTCTGCGTTTACAAATAATAGCATACGGCGATATACTATACGAGATTCTAGTAACATATTCACTTTACTTTCATCGGCACGAACTCCGTGGCGAAAACGGGAGTGTTCGAATTTATTGTTTCATGGGTATATTGAAAATGCTCCCGTTTTCGTTTTATTAGGATGGACAAAATCACGACAGGAGAAAAATCGGCCGTTTTCGAATTAAATTTGGAAGGTGAATTAATAGGGAAATTACCGTATACAAGAAACAATAAGTGGCGAGAGAGTGAAAGACATGAGATTCTCAGTCAAGTTCCACAAAGGTGTTTTGGCTATTTGTTGTGTGTACATCGATAGACGGGGATAAATTGCGAACATGACTTTTGTTCATCTTTTAAGTAATTGCGAACATAATTTTTGTTCATCTTTTAAGTTAGTTTATGCGATATCTCCATTACTACAAAATGGATTGCTACCAAACAATGTGCATACTATTTCTATGGGACGATGAAGAACCCTATTTATTTTGAGGTCAGAAGGTCAAGGTCACTTGGACCAGGAAAGCTTCGAAAAAAGTGGAAAATCTCTATTTCCAGGTTATGCATTGGTACCATTCTTTGGATTAGCCACATAAATACGACTCAGTGTATGTAGTCACGACTGAGCCACATATATACGACTCAGTGTATGTAGTCACGACTGAGTCACATATATACGACTCAGTGTATGTAGTCACGACTGAGCCACATATTCTTATTTGGGACGTTTGGCATATCATCAATTTCTTGTCCAGATAATGTACCCTAGAATGCTGTAACGATAAATTTAACATTTTGTAAACTTAACTAACATAACACTGTACATGTCCTTATATAGTGCTTGGAGAATCCTCACTGCTGTTACTGTCACATTGGACAAAATGATGATGTCTTTACTATGTACAAGATCAATCAGTCATGAGCTCCACCTAGCCGTGTTCATCTCACAATGTTGATCGGACACCTCTCCATTTTTCAGAGTCCAGTGCGACAGCAGTGCGAATTCTCCAAGGAAAGTCCGCTATTTATGAGGCATTAGCCATGCATCATTTCTTGCAGGTAGAATATATGTACTGCTGTATAGGTACCAAATTTGGTATTTGACACTCTTTATGATATTTTATCCAGGAACATTACAGAAGCACAAGTGGGAGAATGCAATGACAATTGACAGATACTCGTGGGGCTACCGTCGCGATGTTCGTCTTGTTGACTATCTCAACATGGACAACTTAACCCAAATACTGGCAGAGACCGTCAGGTTTGTGTATATGACTTACATTCATAGGAAGAAATAAAACACTTCAGTATGTTTATGTCAGCTGGGAGAAACTAATTAGTTATTGCACGTTTAATTCTGGCCTGTCTGGAAACATCAAGGTATTCAATCCGAGTTGAACTCATCCAATGATTACAGTGTATGACTTTCAATCCTTAGTATTATTCTTTTGTTATTGATCTAAAAAGAAAAGTACACTATCCACCACCATCCACATTTACCGCAGTAGTTGTGGGGTAGGTCCCTTGAGACTAGGAAGTCAAAACTTCCAATGCTATGCATTTGAGTCATACTCTTCCAGGAAAGGTAAACAATGCAAGATTGAAGATTAATTTTTTGATGGATATGAAATAATACTAGATTCATATGACCGAATCATAATCTCTTATCAGCTGTGGTGGTAACCTGTTGATGAACATTGGGCCTACGGCTGACGGGAGAATAATACCTGTATTTGAGGAGCGTCTCCGTGATATGGGACGGTGGCTGGAAGTGAATGGCGAGGCTATATATGCTACTCGACCCTGGACACACCAGAATGATTCTGTCACCCCTGGAGTGTGGTAAGTCTTGCCCTTTCTTGCAATCTTTCTCCATTGAAGGGTACAGTAAAGGAAATTTGAACTTGCTGGCGTTGTCTTGATGGCCAGATTCATAGATTGGAGATGTTCAAAGGCTCAGTTTGTTTGCTAATACATGGCTCACTGTTTGCTAATACAGGACTCACAATCACAAACTGTTTTTTTTTTTCAATTTTGGTGTCGGGATTTGGCCACTATGCATATAAGCGGGCAGTGGCTTTCTTTGTGAAGCGTTTAAGGATCTTGTGGCCAGCCTCTACTCAGACACCCAAAAAATACATCCTTGTTGACAGGAACATATAGGTCATTATTACAGTGACCATAGGGTGACCTAATATATTGGTACAACCCTTGATGTTTTGTGAAGGTTACATCATACTGATTAGATTTGTCATCCAACATGTCCAAAGGAATTTGTTGATAAGGCTATCCAACTGAATTGATCATCTGACTTGGGTGTTCTGGCTGTTCCAGTTCAAAGATGAACTGCAGATGTTGTTTTATTTGCTATATTTTTTTCTCAAACCACAGTATGGTTGAGAGAAACTACTGTGGAAAATTATGTTTCAACTTTTGGGAAATGTTTGCGAAAATCAAACTGCTGTCAGAATTTGCAGTCGCCATCAATATGAAAACCTGCCTCGCTTATCTGTCTCTGAAGTAGAGATGTTTGTGTTGCCATTGTGCTTTAGTGATTACGCTGATGGAAGGATAATGTAGCATGAATACCGTTGGCCTATCCAGACAGATAATCAGTGACACTTTCAGTTGTCGGATTTTCATCTGGATCAGAAGGGGATTTGAGTGTATTTTGAATTGTGTTTTTATCCATCACATCTTCCGCAAACAAAGTTATGCTGTGCTATGTCTTAAACACACAGAAATAAAGACAACAGACCGTTTTAACAAACCTTTGCAGTTCACCATTTAAGTTCCGATAAATCCTCACTCTTTCGCTCCATATTCAAGACAATACCAGCCATAACTTGAAAAATGGCTGGTGATGCTGACACACGTCACCACTGAGTGACTGAGTAGGATTTAACATCAGTTTCAACAATTTTCAAAAGGCGTCGTTGGGAAGGGGGGCGAATGACCCCCTCTCAGCACTGAACTGACCATATGTTATTTTCCTATGTTGGACAGAACAGTCCTAGGGGCTCTAATAAGTAAGCATGCAAAACAACCCTCTTTCAAGAAGTCCTGGTGACAACCATGATTTTCCAGTCATATCATGACAGTGCCTACATGTGCCTGGATATGAACGTGCCCACAGTCCCTATTGTCCTGGACCACCAAGCTAGTACAGCACTTGATATATGACACACCTAGCTAGTATATTGGTTGAACTCTTGAAATGAGTTGATGGTTGCATAATTCATTTTCCCCAAAGAATTTGCTGATAGGCATTTGATTCAGCTGTGAAATGATCATCAGACTTTGGTGTTGCATGTTCTGGGATGTCCAGTTCGGAGTTGATGGTCACCACGGTTTTTGACCAAGCGAACACATCCATTCACCTACTTCCATGCAAACGGAATTGGCCCTGCGCACACGGAAACAGATGGATGGACAAAGAATTGAGTTGTGTAAATGGAGAAGTTTGCTGGACCTGCAATTCCTCTCTGTTTTGTCAGGTTTTAGATTGGGAAGGATTGCCTGATGTTCGCCGTTAGGAATATTCCAGCTCTTTCAGTACACTCATCTACCCAATTCACTAGAGATCTTGGTCATAGGGGTTAGTAGAGTTTGGTCTGTGGTTCTTCTTTTGCTGTCAGACGAGTGTTCACTTTCACTTTTCAGAAATTTCCACCAAACAGTGTAAACTCTCAGAAGTCTTAAGCAGTTTGCCAGTTGTGTCCAAGCATGATGTGAATTAAACTGAATTTATTCACGTTACTCAACATTAATCTCACATCTTGTGTGACTCCTGATGGTGAGGAGGTGGTTGTCTTTGGATAACTTCACTGAAACAACAGATTTCAAAGCTTTCTGTGTTGGGTTCCAAGTTCAATGACAAATTGTCTCCAACTGTAACAGGCACATCACTGATTTGCTCCGCTCCATTGTTAAACAGGAAAACCACCTTCCCATTCTGACCGAGACTTCTATTCTTTACACTGGTTTTGGTAGTTTGTACTTATCTCTTAGTTGCATCTCCATTCTTGTAATCATCGCATGCTGAATCATGATCATTATCATGGTTATGTTTGTAATTTCCACATCTCCAGTGTGAAAAGATCCAACATCAGATGAGTGGATCATGTACACAAGACAAACCGGTCTTCTGTTATCCACCTTCTGTATACAGCCCTCCAGCTTTAAGGGCAGCATGGTTTGTACCATGTTTGTCTGGCACAGGAGGTAGATTAAAATGCCAAGCAAATTAGACTCTCTGATGATCCATTGTGATCACCAGTGTCTGTAGAGCCTAATTTGCAAAAATTCGAAATTCAATTTTTACCCCTCAGCCCATAGGGCTGCAGGGTCTTGTCGTTACCATGTCCGTCCGTCCGTCCGTCAACATGTTCTTGTCCGCTGAATATCTGCAGATCTATGAAGTCGGGCTTGACCAGTCTTTGGTGAGAGCTTCCTGAATGTTGACTGATGAAATGATTAGATTTTCAGATGGCTATGATGATTTCATGATTTTTAATTATTTTTTTTTATTATTTATTGATGGCTCAGCTTTTGCACTGTTAACTATGCCCATCAACATGTTCTTGTCCGCTTAATATCTGCAGATCTATCAAGTCGGGCCTGACCAAACTTTGGTGAGAGCTCCTTGAATGTTCACTGATGAAATGATTAGATTTTCAGATGGCTATGATGATTTCATGATTTTTAATTATTTTTTTTTTTTATTATTTATTGATGGCTTATCTTTTGCTCTGTTATCTATGCTCATCGGGAACCCCTTGTTGCATGTTTCATTGTGACTTTTGAAGGTTCCCTGATACAAGAAAGCCTGGTCCATTCAAGATTCAATTTATTTCCATTTATTCCCCTTTTATCTGAGAGCTTACATGCTACACTTGTTCAACCTATGCACTACCCTCGGGAGGATTTTCCCACCCTTGGGGCACTAAATGTTATTGGACTTTTTCCTATCCACAGCTTCTCAGCTTCATGTAATATGTATGAGATGCAGTGTACATTGTTTTTTCACACACACATGCAGAATCACCTAAAATTTATTCCTTTATAGTAATAACTAACTAACAGGTTGGGGACATTATTTTATTTCAGAAGTACAAGAGGAAATAACCGGCGCGGGGTTCTCGCAGCGTCGAACCCCTGTTAGGTTTGAATTTCACGTCGCCTTAAATGAAGAACCACATTTTTCTTCAATTTGGCTACATCGATTTATCCGAAAGCTTTTGCACAAATCATATTTTATTTCAGAAGTATAATATGAAATACAGTGTCGAACCCCTGTTACTTTGAATTTCGCGTCGCCTTAAATGAAGGACAACATTTTTCGTCAATTTTGCTATTAAATCCTTCGAATCCACATCATACGATTTATCCTAAAGCTTTTTCACAAAACATATTTTATTTCAGAAGTATAATATGAAATAACTGGCAGGAAATCCCTGCAGTATTGAACCCCTGTTAGTTTGAATTTTGCGTCGCCTTAAATAAAGGACAACATTTTGCTTCAATTTTGCTGTTAAATCATTGTATTCTACATCATATGATTTATCCTAAAACTTTTGCATGAACCATATTTGTGTCCACACATTTAACTGGTACAACATAATGCTTCAATTTTTGTCACCAAACATGTGACTGTACCTTGGAAATTATTTAAAACGAGTGATTAGGAGAGCCCATTTTAGCCTGACTCTGTGCAATTTTGAACCAGTTTCATACCTGGAGCTTATGCCCCCATCTCCCCACCCCCAAATAATGATAATGGTGGGCTTGTGTCAATCATTGTGATTCTATGCCATTAACTTGTTATCACACTTGTGCAATGCATAAATTGCCACTGATAAAGCTACACTTTCTTGCATGCTGTAATCCCAGCACACCACTCGCGTGAAAACGAAGTCTATTATATACATTACAGAAACCACACAAACTGTATCCGCAAGGCTGTATCCAGGGATTTTTTGCTGGTTCCGATCCCAAACTCCCAGTTCCTTTTCGTAATTCATTATTGAGGGTCCAATTTTTTTAGTGAATTTAGGCACAAAGAGCCTGTGATCAATCACAAAACAGAGGCTTATTAACATGAAATTCAATACCCAGCTATGCAATGGGATCGATATTGAGGCTTCCAGAAGCTTTTTCTATGAGTATTTCCTTTAGAAGTCCTTTCAAATTGAACAACAACAACAGTTTTGTTTTTTGTTTCATTTGAGTTTTGGGCGTCCATACGTTTTCCGGAACTAAATTGGTTCCAGATGCAGCCCTGATCCTACTTGACAAAAAAAACAGGCTGAGGGGTCCACGCACCTTTTAGGTGCTTGCCTGCAATTCATGTTTCTGTAGTTTTGGTTAGGTTTTTGTTAGGGTTAGGGTTTTGCTAGGGTATGTTTGTTTGGGTCATCATCGCCGTGTGACCAATAAGGTTAGGTGTGACGTTAAACTTCAAACAACCAACCAACTTTTTGTATACCAATTGCATTTTATTTTATTTCTTTGTCAAATTCCATGCCCTGTGTTACATAACATGATTATTGTTGGTGTAATACGTCTCTGTTCTTGAAGGTACACCAGCAAGAAGGGTGATTCTGAAACTTTAGTATATGCCATTATACTGGACTGGCCACAAGGAGATTCCCTGTTTCTTCAAGATGTCAACCCAAGTGCCACAACAGAGGTTTCCTTGCTTGGATATGCGGGAAGATTTGATTGGCAGAAAGGAGCTACAGGAGGCATCAAAATCCAAGTTCCTCCAATTGCAGCCAATCAGATGCCTTGTCAGTGGGCTTGGGTGTTCAAGTTTGTTGGCTTATACGGTTAAAGCTGTGATAAACATATTATCAGAAATGACATGTGGGGGTCCAGAAAATAGAGGGTAATTCTATAATCATTGCCATACGATTTCATCAATTCCATATTTCAAATCATGCGTCTTTGAATGGACCAGTCGATATAGACAATGAAGATAAGAGTTGCCACAGTCTTCACTTCATTCGGGCACCCCTGACACGCCGTAGGATCATGATATATGTCTCTCTTGATAGGTTCATGGTGTCTGGCAGCATGGACAATTCAAGATATGACCGATTATGGGAAAGCTAATGTTTCGTGACATTTACTGTATACAACATGGGTAGTGTGACTAACGTCACAGGACCTACGAAGTAGGGTGAGGAAGAGGACTTGGGGGTCCAAGCGTAATGTTATAGGTCACCTAAGTAGGTCAAATTTTCATCAAAAATAGGTCAGCTCAGAACTTGCTGGTTACAGTCCCCTAATGCACGTTCATGCCAAAAATCAAGGTTCTAATGTCAACGGTTCTCCTTATTTTGCCGACGAAAGGATTCGGATGGACTCGCTGACTCATTACCGGACAATTTGCAAATGAGAGCCTACTTCGTAGGAACATGGTGTGAAGACTTTGAGGATCTTGAATACTGATGTGACTGAAATTCATTTTGCAAGATTAAAATATTCACTCTATAATGTTATTTTATTAATTGATGTTTATTAATTACAATGATGAATTGAGAATAATGCTTATTATGTATATAATTATGTTAGAGGGTTGTCTGGATGAAAGAGGATATATTTTTATATTCTTTTCATTTGTCTGTAGATAAATGAGGGTTTAAATTTATTGAATCAAATTCCATATTTCGAATTGCATCTGATGCTATTTTTATAATAATATATGTGAAGTCTTTTGACTGTTTTTTTTTCTGTTTGTTTCGTCAATAGAATATCCGTGATTACGTTTTCATTAGGTTAATTTGTGATAGATCTGTTTTGCTCAATGTCTATTTTAAACCTCAGCCTTCGTTATTTGTGGGGGCATTCGGTTTAGCTTGCTTTGTTATTGATGTGATTGCTTCGGCGATGCTGCCAGACATGTACATTCGATATAATCGGATGCCATGAGAGGATGCATCGAGCATAGTACAAGTCCATCTAATGATAAGGATTTATACATTTTTATACGCCCGCCAAAAAGGCGGACGTATTATGTGATGGCGGTTTCTGTCCGTCCGTCCGTCTGTCCGTCCCCCGTGTCCGGTCTATATCTGGAACAGTTTTCTATTTACAGTTCCAATTTTTGGTGAGTGGATACCCTACGGAGAGACGATGTGTCGCGTACAAAAATGAAGGTCGCGGTCAGAGGTCAAAGGTCACTGGCCTGAAAAACAGGAAATCAGTGAAGTGTTCATGTCCGGTCTATATCTCTGGATGTTTTCCATCCACAGTTGCAATTTTTTGTGAATGGATACATCAGGTGGAGATGATGTGTCGCGTACCGAAATTCAGGTCGAGGTCAGAGGTCAAAGGTCACTGTTGCCTAAAAATCAGGAAATCATTGATCATTGATAGTTTAACATCTACAGTTCTAATTTTTGGCGAGTGGATGCCCTAGGGGGAAACGATGTGTTGCATGCCAAATGTAGGTCGAGGTCAGAGGTCAAAGGTCAGTGTGAATGAAAAATCAGGAAATCATAAATTTCTAATTTTTTGTGAGTGGATTCAATAGGGGGAAATGAAGTGTTGCATATCAAAATATAGGTCAAGGTCGAAGGTCAAAGGTCATTGTGACCCAAAAATCAGGAAATTATTAAAAATAACATTTTTTTGTGTCAGTAGATACATTAGGGGGACTCAATGTGTCACATATTAAAATGTAGGTCAAGGTCAAATGTCAAGGTCACTGTGACCCCAAAATCGTGAAATTGTTCAAAAGATTTTTTGTGTCCATTGAGAAATTACGGGGAGATGGTTTGTCATGTACCAAAATTTAGGTCAAGGTCACTGTGACTCCAGAATCAAGAAATCTTTGGAAAGTACTTTTTTTGTTGTTACAGTAGATACATTACGGGGACATGATGTGTCACATACCAAAATGTAGGTCAAGGCCGAATATCAAGGTCACGGTGACCCCCAAAATCATGAAATTCATAAAAATCATGATTTTTTTGTATCCATTGATACATTGACGGAAGACGATGTGTCATGCACCAAAGTTTAGGTCAAGGTCACTGTGACCCCAAAATCAGGAAATCATTAAGTCACATTTTCATATGCCTGTCGAAGACGAGGTCATGTAATGCGATGTTGCGTTCTGTCCATTCATCCATGCGATATCTCTAGTTTCAAGGTATGGAATGGTATCAGATACCTTACTCGCATGGCGAAGAGGAGACATACATCAATTTGTCAAATGTCAAGGTCACAGTCCCCCAGAATTGAATCAAGTTTAGCTGACTATATGTGTTAGGTTGGAATATTCAGAGTTCTCTCCCCTACATGTATATGGCATTTGTCCTGTGGAGTTGTCTCCCATGTTTGAAACAGCTACATTCAGTTAAACTGTTGTGAAATAGAAACCATACATTTACTAGTTTAACGTGGAGAGGGGTCCTTTATGAACTTCATACCCGTTTATCAACTCAAGAACAAAGGTTTACTTCATCACTTTCTTCTTCCTTCATGAAAAATTCTCTCGTCTGAAAGAAATCCATTTGCAGGAAAAGTACTATTTTCTTGTGTTTGACTATTGTCGATTTCATTGTGGGATATGTGAGCTCTCGGTTCTTGCTCCAAGGTCACCTAGTTTCCAAGAGTTAAGCTAATTTTAGTTTATCATTCAATTTTAGATGTGATATGTTACATCCTCAGAAGCACAAAATTGTAGACCTTTTTCCGGATTGCTAGCTACCAATTGGAATCAAGGCGATTAAACAACCTTGAAATTTGGACCAATGTAATTCCAGATATACGGGCGTATATTGAAGCCCTTTGGGCTCTTGTTAACACTGTATTGTTGTCATTTTCTGCTTTAGATTTGCTTCCTATAATACCCTGCTGAAAAGTACAATATCTCACAAATATTTGCAACATGCAGAGAAGATATGAATGCTAGACACTTCCCCCCCAAACCATTTCCCCCCCCCCCGACATTTCGCTCCCCCCCCCGACATTTCCCCCCCCAAAAAGACATTTCCCCCAAAAAAATTTGAGTCCCTTCCCCCCCAGTTTTGCCATTTCCCCCCCTAAAAAATTTGATATTCTATGGAACACATATGCATACTCGACATTCATGACATTAGTGTCGAGATAAAATAAAAATCCATTTATGATTTGTTATTGTGATAATTTCAGAACCGTTCCATATACAACATCCTAACGTGATACAGTTGTTTCTCTTGACCTGAACTAGATGCCTATCGAAAATGAGTCGTGTCAGAAAGTATTTTGCAGAGTTATGCCCCTTGTCTAATAAAATCCACTAATTCCTATGTTAAGTTTGCATATAATTTCTATATCATGTTTGCATACTATCACATTTATTTATTGATTGGATGACTGATTTATTGATTTATTCTCTTACACAATGCCAAGAATGCCTGCAAATCTGCTAACCATTCCCCCACCTGATTGATCTTATTCTACTAATATGATTCACTCATCTTGTTCCACAAGTTTTTTATCAGTAATTATAATAAACAAAATTTATTCACAACATGATTTGTAGTTTTACTTTTTTGTTTTGCTAACAACCTAACCTAACAACACTTTTTAGTTGCCACACGTCATTTTATATTCCCACCGCTTAAATGTTTCCCCAAATTTGGCTGTCTTCTAATGATTTCCATTTCAGCAATTTTAGTTGTGTTTACCAAGATATGACAAACGTATATCTATAGTGTATGTATTTATTCCAGAAACAAATTAATTTAAGGGGAGGAAAACTTTTTTTTTTTTCAAAGAAAGTCCACTTACAATACCAGGGGTAAATATTTCTTCCCACAAGCCAATCAATTGGTAGAGACACCCTTACATTATAATAGCTGGGGTTCAGAGCCGAGGGGTTTCGATAGCGCAGCTTCATGTTTGTATATGAAAATGAATAATAAAAATATTGGCCTATTCGTCATGTAAGGAAAACACAATAGGTGACTACATGTAGGGAACCATGTTAAACCTGGAAAAGCTACCAGACAAGCTGTATTGCACACCGTGTTCCCGGTTTGAAGATCCTTACATGACGAACTTCCCCAAAAAAATTTCACTAAAAGATGAAAACATTGAAAAATTGTCTGGCCTGTGGGATATTGGATGGTCGATGTCTACGTATAAATTTTTTCAATACATTATGAAAATTAATAAATATATATATTTTTTTTACAAATCGCTTTTTCCCCTTGTTTTTTAGTAAGTAGTTTCTCTTTCATGTTTGACTAAAAGTCATTCTCTTTGATGTCAAGCCGAGTTACAGTTTTAATTATCCACCATACCCTGACCTCTATGACACAAAATTCTATGTCATAGAGGTCGGGGTATGGTATAGATTTTAAAAATATATATATTTATTAATTTTCATAATTTATTTTAAAAAGTTATACGTATATAGACATCGACCATCCAATATCCCACAGGCCAGTGACCAGAGGCGGATAAACCTTTCCGTAGTCGATCAGCACTTATGGCGCGAACGGCCCTTCATACACTTGTCTACGGAAACGTAAACGTTTGCTCGAATATCGCTTTGATCTCGTTATCTTTTCGACCTGATAAGCCGACATCACGACTTCTTCGCGTTGACCGGCTTTTCTTTTGGAGATTTCCAAAGTTTACAAGATCTCGGCTAAACATTATTCTCATCTCAGTCTTATTGTATATGCATTTTTCTCATTCGGTCCAAAAGGCAATGATCTTGGGCAGTACCAGAACAAATGTTGTATAGTTTCTGCTTCTCATCATCCGAACGCATGGCACGATCTAGCCCGAAAACATCGGCTAAGGGGTCTATTTTTTTTTTTTTTTTATTGTTGTTGCTGACCCCTTTAGCCCGAATCACATACAGACCGAAAAGGAAAAAAATAAATAAGACGTCAGTCGCTCGAGATCTTCAACTGCACACGGCGTGGGGAATTGAGACAAAGGCATGAAAAGCATTTTATCGAATAAATAATATGATTTGGCATCTCCAGAACTTTGATAATCAACTAATGACTCATTCTGTTAGACGAAATCTTCTTCCAAACTCTAATTTTGTCATCTAACTCGTCAAGTTGCCGCCATTTTCAGTCTCGTTGAGAGAACGAGATTGTCAACGCGATTGACCTTTCTGACCACGTGACTCGTCCATTTCACCATAGTCAGATCAGAAAGGTCACGATACTAGTGCGCGCGCGCGGCCAAGTCTCGTTGAGCTGCAATCTGAAGAAATGGCGGTAAACATCGAAATCGAGCGTTTATTGTGTTTTCTTCGTCGTCACTAATTTTCTGGAGTCCCAAACAGTCAAAAGAGGGGGATGGTACATGGTGAAAGAAGCTCAGGTCGGTCAAACTATATCAAATTGGCATATTGTTTTCGTCAGCGAAAAGTTGCTCTTCGCGACACGAATTTTTTTCTCCAAAATTTAACCCACCCTCGATCTGGGCTGTGATAGGAATGCCACGCCCCCTTACCCTAAATTTACCTATCACAGCCAGAGTTTCTGGGTTAGGCACGATCATACGTAGAAACTTTTGCTCGTAGCCATGTGGTGACGGGTGCTATCTGAGTGTAATAGGGCGTTTCCCAAATGGTCACATCCGACTGGTCCCGAAGCATCCGACATCGGTGCAATCACATTCATACAACGAAGACACACCTCCAGAAAGCGATTGATTGAAATGATCCCATGGTGGGCCTCGAAGTGCCCCCATCACAAAATAAAAAGCATATCATTTTCCTGTGGTCTGCCGCCGATTTTATTTTGTTTTCAAATATGTTAGGCCGTTTGTTTCTTAAAATAAACAAAGAAGCATGCTCCACTAGAGTGAGAAATAAAATAGCTAATTTGCACAACTTCGTTTTGGTCTCGCGTAGACTCCCCCAGTCTTGCGCCTCGTGAAACTGACATGTTTGCATGTGTGAGAAATATTTGAATACAGATAATTTCATTGGCTCGTTTAAATGGGGCCGACATTTGACCTCATGCTTTGGGAACAACTTTCGAACTGGATTATCTCCCTCTAGATAGATGGCGCCGTGTGAAATACATGCCGAATCACAGCGAAAATCTAAGGGTAGTGTTAAGTGAAACGTGAAATGCCCTTAGAAAGCTAAGATGCTGCTTCTAGACTGCACAAGTTACCAAGTTTGGATTCGACATAACCTATTTTCTGTAGAAAAACATTTGTACTTAACCATGCTATGGGTGAGTCGAAACGGGAACCATCTTAGCTTCGTATCTGAAGTACGGAATTGAGAATGGAATTTGATATACTGTAGTGCTGATCACCAATCTTCATCATGTATGCATTCTAATAAAGTTTTCCAGTCATGCACTGCCTTCGTCTTTTCATTATTGGTGGCCGAGCGGTCCAAGGCGCTTCGCTGGTGACCAGCTGGTCCATCTGTGAAAGTTTGTCAGTTACTTGCCGACGGCAGTGGTTCTCTCCGGGTACACCGGCTTCCTCCAACCAAACTGACGGTCACCATATGAGTGAAACAGCCTTGCGTGTGACCATTAAGCCAAAGTCCCCCCCCCATTTCATTATTTGAATTTAGTAAGACTAGTAATTATATTCCTTGGGACGAGAGGAAGTATTGAACTCTGCGAATTGACTTTTGGTAATCCCAAACCACAGTGTTTTATAACCGATATCATTCCATTATATTATAAGAAATTAGATACATTCTATTTTTTCCTAAAGGTGTTATATGACTTAAATTTTCCTTTTTCATCAAGAATATCTACGATATATGTTATTCCTTTTGCGTACCAGTGTGGGTAGAAAAGCGGTTTTCCTGCAATCAGTATTTCATCATTGTCCCAGAGACCAGATTTATTGTGGTACCCGGATTACTTTTATTTGCCACGATCAGCTCGGCCCACGATAGTAATACATCTCTCCAAAATAAATTGGACAGTTTATTTGCTGCACTTATTATCGATATGGAACCCTGCTCCAAAAAGGCAAACTCCCCTGATTGTGCCGGGGCCAAAATCCCACTGTCAGAATTTTTGGATATAGGCGTGACGTACCCAAAATAGTTCGATCAAAAGGACCCAAAATGGAATTTGACCCAAATATTTTGGGTATACCCCAAAACTGGTCAATTTGACGCAACCCTTTTGACAGTGCATATACTTTTCTGTGTAATTTTTCTTCGCAACCAAGTTATTTTAATAGCTTTCATAAAATTTTCTATGTGAATCATCTCAATACCCCCCCATTTTGAGTAATCTTTTATCATTGTATCCCTCTTAACTTTATCCGGTACTCTCTTCCACAGATATTTTAAAAATATTTAATTCAATTCTTTCATAAAGTTCTTTGGGGGATTTGGCAAGCATGAATGCAAATGATTAAATTTTAGAAGCGCCAGAGTTTTCAAAATAACGGATCTATACCTAGAAATTTTAAATTTCATCTGGGCCACTGTTGGAGTAATATTTTGATTTCTCCCAGTTTATCATCATAGTTCATTTCTATCATTTCAGTTAAGTTCACAGCAAAATTGATTCCTAATAGGGAAAAGTAATTTTCACACCAGTCCAACCTCCAATCGTCACACAAAATATCATTACAATACCTTTTCGGCCCCGTGAGATTGACCTGTGATGCCAGTCGTTGTGCACACCGCAGGTCATGGTATGAATAGGCCTCAGCTCCTCGGAGAGTTTGTCGTAAGAGGCGACTAACTGAGGCAACCGTGGGGTTCCCGGGTGTGAAAAGGAATAGGACCCAATGTCGTGATACGACTGAAATATAGTTAAAAGCGACGTTAAATCATATTCACTCACTCACTCACAATATCTTTTGGCACCAGTACTATAGCCTTTGTTTTTTGTGTGGTAAGTCATAACCCCAAGAAGGATGCAAAAAACTGTAACAATCCCATTGTTGCCGTCCTGGTCTTGCCAGTCCCATCCAAGAGAACAGAGGTATCATAAACCGAAACTGTGCCAGTTTATAGTCCGTATGTATCTTAAACAATAAAGATTACATATCTGAGGCCATCAGACAACTTTCTGATGATAAATTCTACATCAAAGTGGACTCCAACCTAACGGAATACCACTGCGACGTCATCAATTGCGAATTAAACAAACTCGCACAAAAGGATGAAATTGACCAGAAAGTGTACGCTGGACTATACGTCCAAAACGCACGTACCGCCCGATTCTACCTATTACCCAAAATCCACAAAAACCGGGAGAAGGGCAAAATACCCGGCAGACCCATCATCAGTGGGAACAACTGCCCGTCGGAACATGTATCAGTTTTGTCGACGAACACATCAAGCCGTTCGTCCCGCTTATACCATCCTACATAAAGGACACCACCGACTTTATTCGTAAAGTCGAAGCTCTGCACCCTTTACCTGAATCATTCTACCTTGTGACATTAGACGTCACATCCCTATACACCAACATTCCCAACCATGAGGGACTAGTTGCTGTCGCTCGTTGCCTCACCAGGCACAAGCCGGTCTACAAAATATCGACCCCAAGTCTTCTCCAACTATTGAAACTTGTCCTACACAGTAACAACTTTCAATTCAATGGTGATAACTACCTCCAAATTGGAGGTACCGCAATGGGGACGAAAGTCGCCCCCTCTTATGCCAACATCTTTATGGGAGAACTCGAACGGAAGATCTTACCTCAGGCTCCCCACCAGCCTATGGCCTATTTTCGTGTCATTGATGATATCTTTATGATATTCCCCCACTCTGAACCACACCTCCTTGAATTCATCAACTACATGAATGATGCCCACCCGACCATCAAGTTCACAGCTGAATACTCCAAAGATTCAGTTTGCTTTCTGGACACACGTGTCATCTTTGACAAAACACAACATCGCCTCAAATTTGACCTATTCACCAAACCAACGGACACCCATAGCTATCTACACTACACTAGCTACCACCCCGCCAACTGTAAAAGAGCGGGGCCGTATGGCCAATTCTTACGCCTTCGTCGTATATGCTCCGATCAATCGGACTATATCAAACATGCGGACCAACTTGTCCAATATTACCGTGTGAGAGGCTACCCAGTAGAATTGTTACGTGAACATCACCAAAAAGCACTACTCAAGGACAGACACGACTTACTCAACCCCGTTTCTTTGTCTACGGACAAAAACACCAAACGGATTCCAGTAATTCTACCATACAGCTCGTATGCCAACAGAATATACGACATGATCAAGCGGGAATGGCCCTTGTTACAAGCGTCAGACCAATGCCGCGATTTATTCAAAGACCCACCACTCCTCGCTTTCAGGCGAAATCCTAATCTGAAGGATAGCCTCATGCAGGCCAAGATCCAATATCCACCACTCCACCGCGGCACACAAGGAATGAGTTACAACAACCTCATAACTCCTTGCACCTACAAGAGGTGCCTATACTGCCCAAAACTCTCCAATAACCGTTCTTTCCAAAGTAGTCACACCAAACTACGCTACAACAGCAATCTCATTGGCAATTGTTGCACCCGCAATGTGATCTATTTACTCACATGCACCAAATGCTCCAAACAATACGTCGGAGAAACCAAAAGAACCTTCCACGAACGTATCCGAGAACATTACAATGACACACGGAATCATAGTTTAAACCCAGCACCACTTCATTTCTGGTCAGCCGGCCACACGACTGACCACATTAGCTTCCACATTATCGAAGTAATGACATCAGACCCAGATCTCGAAGCTAGCACCAAATCACGCCAAGCTCGAGAGCGTTACTGGATCTATCAACTCCACACGAGAGCACCCATCGGCTTGAACGAAAAGGACTAAGCAAAACTTTGTTTTTTCTCTCTTTACCATGTGCCAGTTTATAGTCTCTATCTTTAATTTTGATTCCCCCGGCGGGCGGTTGGGTGGGTTCAGGTTCCTGTTATTTCCACTGTTCCGAATTACACTAAACTTCGTCCTAAAGTATTATCCACGACGTAGATCACGAATCCGAGGTCAAATTTGACCTTAATGATTAAATAATGAAATTCATTAAAAATCAATTTAACCAGGCTTCAATGGACAGACCCCAATTTAGCGCGTTTTATCTAACATTTGACACCGGATTCGTAATCAGCTCTCCCAAAGATACTTATATGCAAATTTTCATGTCAATCGATGAAGGTCCACCCTAATTTCACCCTAAATGCGCATTTTGGGTCAAAATTTCCCCTTCATCGATTGACTTAAAAATTTGCCCATAAGTACTTTCAAGGTCACTGATCATGAATCCGAGGTCAGATTTTGAAATAAATTTGACCTTAATAATTAAATAATGAAATTCATTAAAAATCAATTTAACCCAGGCTTCAATGGACAGACCCCAATTCCACGCTTGTAGACACTGTTAATGTCCAAACGCCCGTTAATGTCCAAATTGGACATTAACACGCAGCGAGTGCGTGTTAATGTCCTAAGTTTGGACATTAACCGCCTCTTATTGTCCTAGGGCAAATTTGGACATTAGCGGTCGACCTGCAACTGATTTTTTTTTCAATATGTACAAGTTGCGTCTTAATGTCCTAACAGTCCATAGTCCGTAGTTCGTTTTTTAACTAATTCGATATCTTGTGGTCATATCGATTCCTCGCAGTGTAAGATGGATATATGAACATGGGCTGTAGTCTCACAAAGCGATTTCGCCCTGTCTTGGTGTTTTTTAAATGTTTTATTGTGTTCATTAACAGTCCATACTCCGTAGTCCGTTGTTCGTTTTTTCACTAATTCAATATCTGTGGTCATATCGATTCCTCGTAGTGCAAGATGGATGTATTAACACAGGTTATAGTCTCGCAAAGCGATTTCGCTGTGTCTTGGTGTTTTTTCAATGCTTTCTTGCGCTCATTAAAAGTTCATAGTCCGTAGTTCGTTTTTTCACTAATTCAATATCTTGTGGTCATATCGATTCTCGTAGTGTAAGATGGATGTATTGCTGCATACGTACTTTCAGTTTCTTCAAAACGACGCGCGATCAACACATTTCTTGTAGGCGCGCGCTACATGGTCTCAATGAAATTTTGGAACAGAGGCGGGACTGTTTTAGGACAATAACAGTCGAAGTGATACATATCGACCGCTAATGTCCAAAGTTTGGACGATAACATTCATGCTGGCGTCTTATTGTCCTACGTCGGACATTAACACGCACTCGTTGCGTGTTAATGTCCAATTTGGACATTAACGGGCGTTTGGACATTAACAGTGTCTACACACGCTTTCTACCCGAAATTTGACCCCGGATTCGTAATCACCCATCCCGAAAATACATACATGCAAATTTTTAATTCAATCGATGAATGTCCACCCTCATTTGACCCTAAATGCGCATTTTGCGTCAAAATTTGATCTTCATCGATTGACTTTAAAATGTGCACATAAGTACTCCCGTGGTCACTGATCACGAATCCGAGGCCAGAATTGACATTAACACGGACTTTGACCGTAGTATATATGAATATGACTAATATTACTAATATTATATACCGTTTTGGTACCGAAACAAAAAATAGTAGGCCATAGCCTAAAGTTTATGGCATGTGCGGGTGCCCCGTTCTCCGAACTACAAGATCTCGCACTCGTCTAAGAATTTGATCTCTTCGGCTGTGAGACGGACTTCCTCCTACATCATTTTGACCTCAGCTGATCGTTTCTTCTTCTTCTTTCCAAAAGATAAAGACCACCCTTTTTTCACACCGCCAAGAGGCAAATGCCAGAATATTGAAAATAAGTTTTAGAGGTGAATTTCCAGGGAATCTTGTTCAAACTTCATCCTAATGCATTTTCGCGGTATCTAAGTACAAATCTGGATCGTGATTTCATCTTGCAGTCTATATATAAACTGAATTCCCTAATGTCAGTGCTTTCTGCTCGACGGCTCTGTACCCGAGTGAGCTATACATAAAATAAAATCCCTTCTTTCGTTTGGGCCGAAATTTTTTTTGTCTCCGATTGACCGGAAACTTTTTTGTAGGATAGCCCATCAAAAACTGAGTACAGGACTGCAATCCCCATTGCGCTACTCCTTTAACTTTTTTTTGGCAATTTTTTTAACGATTAAATAGCTCATTTTCGCTCCTTGTTCGGTCGAAATTTTTATGTCTCCGATTCGTTCCAAATTTGGTTTGATAATAGTACGGTCCTAGCTGATTATGATCTGAGGTCAGAATTGATCTAGACCTCAAACTTTTTTTTTTACAAATTTTTGAAATACTGAAATCGGACAGAAAAAAATAGCTTCAAAATTCGGCCAAATATTATCTTTTATACTAATCGTGACGAAATTTTTATAGAAAATACACAAAATTCGACACTATGTGCATACCAAAGGTCAAGGTCATCCACTAATATTTTGTGACCTTTCGACAAGGTCAAAAATGCTTGTTTTTCAAATTTCACCTTGGTATTGACCTTCAAGTAGACATTGGTAAGAGGTAGCCACTTTAGCCGTTTCGTATGATGGCCGAGAGGGGCCATCGCACTTCGCCCTCAAAACAGTATGGGGCGAAGTCGCGATACTTCGCTTCGTACTATCGCTTCGCGACTTACTGTCTTGAGGGCAAAGTGCGATGGCCCCTGTCGGCCGAGGTCACCGACCTTGACATGGTCTATTTCGTCTCCCAGGCCTGGAACCATGACCTTGACCTCAAAATATTTTATTGTCAAATATCGACGGACTGCATCTTCCATACAAGTTCAAGGTCGAACCAAATGTAGGTCAAGGTCAGGGGTCGAAAACAAAGCTCAAGGTTAAAGGCAGTAAAAAGTTTAATTTTTTAAGTTACTTCCAAATTATGACCTTTGAAATTTCGACCCATGGCCTTGAACTTGACATAGAAAGAACACAATAACACAATGCATTTTATAACTTGATTTGTTTAGTTCAGTTTTGTAAAAAAATAATAAACCAAATGAAAAGTATCTTCCTGAAAGTTCTTCCAGAACATTGGTAATACAAATATATATTCAGGTACAAAGTTTCTTCCAGAAAGTTCTTCCGGAACATTGGTAATACAATTCAGGTGGAAAGTTTCTTCCAGAACATTGGTAATACAAATATATATTCAGGTACAAAGTTTCTTCCAGAAAATTCTTCCGGAACATTGGTAATACAAATATGTATTCAGGTACAATGTTTCTTCCAGAAAGTTCTTCCAGAACATTGGTAATACAAATATATATTCAGGTACAAAAATATGCCTAACCTATCACGGATCACGAATAATTGCTAACCCTAATAACTTCGAGGATAATCTCGGCATGTGATATGGTATTTCTATTGTAACTACAGTGATGAAGTCAGGATGTTTCAAAAGAAATATATCAATATATTTGATGAAAACTTATTCTACTATCGGGGAAATTTATATCATGAACTTTCCAAAAATTTGTGGCTGAAACTCTGTCTGGTGGCATATCCTATTGAGAAAGTTCCGGACATGCTTGCATAGTACTATAGGTTTGCAAGATATCACGGAAAAGCTTAACCATGGGACATGATGGGATCTCAAAAACTCCAACATAGTAATCTGT
>JAVTVY010045578.1:0-21589 GCA_036873755.1 Hanleya hanleyi
GTTATTCGTCACTATCAACTAAAATAACCGCACTTGAGAGGGAACCAGCAACTTTTCCTACACTATCCACTGTCCGTATCTTCATAAGCTCACTTGAGACCTGAACCAAATCCCAAGGTGTGTATTCTTTGGCTGTTGGCAGCCAGCCAAACCTTTGCGTTGATATTCCCGTATTTATATGATAAACTACCAGTCACTCCGGTCTGAAATCCAATTACCGATTCTACTAACCTATTTATGAGAGGCTCACCCGGATTGGCCTAGCATAGAAACTTGCTTATTTTATAATCTGCTTTGAAAACTTTCTAGGCTGCATAGCATCACATAAATGACAAGAACGAGGACTCATTTCTGCAGTCAGTCTTGGATTTTTGTGTAACGTGAAGCAGAAGTGAAGGGCTACTAATCAGCTATCGCTTCTAACATTTAGCATATATTGCTGCACTGCATCCAGAATTGTTCTCCTGATCCACACTGATGTTCCTCCCGATGCGCCAAGGGTTAAATTGTTGATGAAGTAATCTCACAGTTTCAAATTTCATTTCTATGCGATCATTGTTACAAAAAACTGGTACGACGGGGTTCCTCTGTATATTCGAGGCTTATCCTCGATCTGTACAAATCATTGCGACTGTAGTTTGTGACTGTGGTTAACACGGGGGAGAATAAATAGCTTGATCGGTGTCGGGCCTCACATAGTTGTGTTTTTAATAAAAACTTGCATTTTACTCATATTTTCGCCAATTGGGTCGTTTCTTTCATCCAATGACCACATAGTTCATCACTTTCCGTCGGATGATTTGGTAGGGCTACAGGGCTATCTTTGCTCTTAGATATTCCTATCTAATAACGCTCAAGCCGGTGATCGAGGCGGTATGGTCATGTAATTCAAGACGTTCACATGAACAGACACAATAAAAATGTGGCTGAGATGCAAATCATTATCTTTGATTGTTCTTGTGATGTTTTAGATACAAGCGTCTAGTCCGTCATTCATAATCCAGCCGTCATCCATTAGAGAATATCCGCGTCCATAATCCAAAGACCTATTCCATTTTCCACATAACAGTATTAGCATCAAATTCAAAAAGACAATCATAGTATACAAAAACATAGGCTTGTTTCCTGCAAGAGAGAAGCGGTCAACAGTTTTCAATGATGCCGGCAAGACATCATGATGTTCTAAAAATATCAAATCCGTATCGCTGATCAGTATTCTTAATCCATAATATTCGTTATAGAGTCGTCATCTAAAAAAAAAAGATGTATCTCAGTCACGCTTTGATTGTGACTGTTCATATGAGTACCATGAGGATGTTGAAGTGCATGGGTTCATACGGCCCCTAGCCCCGGGTTAAGCGGAATTAGACACAAGTTACGAAACGTAGCGCCATAGATCTTGCACGCTACGTTCGTATTTTGCTATCAGCATGCGATATATATCGCCAAATTTGAGAAACTTTGAGTGAAGGCGCTTGATGGAATAGCCCTGTTTTATAAGTTTCTGCAACAATGTTTTGTGACGTTGATTAAAATCATCACATTTAACACAGGATCTAGCAAATGCTACTAAGCGAGATATGTATACGCCATATGCAGGTCCCACTGGAATATTACTATCCAGAAAAGGATAGTTTACGATGTCGAAATTGTAATCATCTCTTTTGTCATAAAGTCGACGAGAGAGAATGCCCGCTTCATTTTTATAGAGATAGAGATCTAAATAAGATGTGCCTGTAGGGCTATCTGTAGTTTCCTTCAAATCCAGTGAAGGTGATATATATCCTTCACTGCGTCATTTATATAGCGATTATCCAGCGAGAAGATCGTCTATAGCGTTTGGTGAATGAGAAGGAACGGGCTTTGAATGGATCGTTTTTTGAAAGCGCCTGCATATAGTCATATTCATAAGAGAACAGATACAGGTCGGCCAACAGGGGTGCACAATTAGTACCCATTGGAATACCTATATCCTGCTGATATATTGTGTTGCCAAATTTCACATAGATATTTTTAATGAGAAATTAAAGCAACTCTATAAACAAAGAAACATCCCATGAATGATATCTCTTGTATGTAGTCGAGCTAAAGAATGCTTTATGGCTTCCGACATTAATATATCTACGATCAGCTTTCTTGAACACAGATACTATTAATGAACTTATACGGTCAATAAGGTCCTGATGCGGGATTGTAGTATAGAGAGTCGAGAAATCCCATGTGGATACATGTCTGTACGGTATGTGACCTTTAGCATCAAGCTCTTCCGTAAGACATTTTGAGTTTTCAATATCCACATACATTCAACGCCAGAGTTCTTAGAAATAGTGGCGCAATACCTTTCCCAAAATGCTTTTACCTCCTGAAGGGCCCTCGTCAATAGGTTGAAAGAAGCTTGGTGGTGCAGCTTCTAGAACCAGCTATGAATCTAGCTTTGTATGGTGATTTATGCATTTTGGGAGTCCAGTATATTTTTGGTATGTCGTTATGATTGGTTGAAGACAAATACCTCTTTCCCTGAGAAACGTTTTGTGATTGTTAAATAAATCTTCCAGAGTAAATGCAGTTTGGGAGTAAGTAGACGTATTTGATGAAGATATGTCTACACTCAATTCTTTAACCAGCACCTGGTAATAGTAATATTTACATATGAATATTATATTATTCGGAGCTTTGTCTGCTGGGACTATGACGAATTTGCTCTGGAGATTTGCTAGAACTTCTTGCGAATTGAGGTTTCTCAGTACTTGTTTTGCTTGGGGAAGAGTACTTCTGTCAATATGGCGAATTGTTTCAACGACCTTGCTCTTGGTGAGGTCCAGCCAATCAGCGAGTACTGTAGGTTCAACTTTTTCTCGCTTAGACCAATCAATAACGTACTGTTCCAATGCAGACAGGACTATCTTCTGGTCGGCCTTAACGTCTGAGTGATGGCCAGTCAGGTCATACGACTTCTTGTCAGTACTCAGGCATTATTTTTTCATCGCCTTATATGCTGCTGTTAATTATACAAATTTATTTTCGGGCTTTGTGATATTTATAAAATAGGGCTATTCCAACAAGCGCCTTCACTCAACGTTTCTCAAATTTGTCGATACATATCGCATGCTGATAGCAAAATACAAGCTTAGCTTGCAAGATCTATGGCGTTACGTTTCGTAACTTGTGTCTAATTCCGCCTAACCCGGGGCTAGGGGCCGTATGAACCCATGTACGTCAAACTCCTCATGGTGTGCATATGAACATGGGTGTGCATATGAACACCCATAATCAAAGCGTGACTGAGATACATCACTCTCTAGATGACGACTTTACAACGATTAGTATGGATTAAGAATACTGATGAGCGATACGGATTTTATAATTTTGGAACATCATGATGTCTTATCGGCATCATTGAAAACTGTTGACCGCTTCTCTCTTGCAGGAAACTAGCCTATGTTTATGTATGCTATGATTGTCCTTTTGAATTTGGTGCTAATACTGTTATATGGAATATGGAATCGGTATTTGGATTATGGACGCAGATATTCTTTAATGTACGACGGCTGATTTATGAATGAAGGACTAGACGCTTGTAATTTGTGCGTTGTTGGCAAAATACGATCATGGTGTCAAGGATCGCTGACCTCGGCGCTAGAGACTCTATTGACATGTACTTATGGTATTCCTCTTCCTGTTAAGATTAAAATGACACGGTGGTGGGGGTGAGATAAAGAGAATATTCATCAACATTTCAGCCATGTAGTGACGAGCAATATAAAACTAAAAAAATACGTCAATAATCCGTCAACAATCCAAAAGAGAGAAACGAAATGCATAAAAAAAACTGATATTCACAATAAAATTTATTCAAGAAACCAACTGCTCTCGAATGCTCTCACACGGTCAGATAGACAGACATCTTGTTTGGAGAGAGAGAGAATTAAATGTGGTAATCGACAGGATACAGTTTTGAAACCAAGATTAGTAGCACACGCCACACATGCAGTCGCTCTATTTAGACCTTCAGTTGAATAGCCTGATGTGATTCACAAGAATAAACTGCCATGGTGATGGCGAAGATGCCGGCGTACTGATAAGAGAGAGAGAGAGAGAGAGAGAGAGAGAGAATTAAGGTTTAACGTCGCATTCAGCAATATTTCAGCTATATAGCGACGATCAAACA
Organism: Hanleya hanleyi; assembly: GCA_036873755.1. Taxonomy (NCBI): domain Eukaryota; kingdom Metazoa; phylum Mollusca; class Polyplacophora; order Lepidopleurida; family Hanleyidae; genus Hanleya; species Hanleya hanleyi. The sequence continues at coordinate 4,169 of JAVTVY010045578.1, forward strand.
AAATTCTAAGTAATCAATTCAAAAACTCGGTAAACTAATGCGTTAAAACAGGTACAAACATTAAAATTTGCACAACAAACCAATCTCTCTCAAATAACCTAAAATACAATCCTCTTTCACTCTGCTAAAAAGATGTTCCAGCGTAGCTGCTCGATAAAAAAGTATCTCTTACAATCTTAAAATCTATGCACTCTATGAGAATATGTTTCACCATGAGATTTTCATGGCACGGTATACACCTTGGAATCGGCTCCTGTTTTAGTAAATATTCATCGGTTAATCGTGTGTGACCGATCCTACATCGTCTAATCATGGCCTGGTCGAAACGTTTAGGACTGTCCAGATGAGTATAACCAACCGTTTTTTTTTTTGAACTCGCGAAGTTTGTTATTATCCACAGTATCCCATAAAGACTGAAACAGCTTTCTAACATAAGCCCATTCGGAACTCCCGAGCGGAAATCTACGAAGGGGACCGATTCTACGCTCGGGGGACGACAACATGAATTTCCTATGAATCTCCAGATGTGACGCGCCGGAACGGTTTAATACGCATGGCTCCGAAGCCCAATCACTCTTGCGGAAGCCTTAATCCCCGACCAGCAAATATTTCCCTGCGAGTCTCTGATTTACGTCAGATATTCTAAAAACTGTTTATTCTTTTCATTCGAAGCACGTTTCAATAGAAAACCGTCAGTTTAAATGGTACACACGCCACGTATTGGCAAGATATAATTCCCGTGACGTCATTGACAGTTCCCTGACAGACCGAAACACACGTGTCCAATATGGCGTCAATGGCCTTCGAGGGACATCTCAAACCGGAGATCCCCGAGAAGTTGCGAATGACATAAGCCGACACAGAAGGACCAATGACAATCGATTTGCTGCGTGACTGCAGTTTATTTGCATACACTATGGACAGTGGTACGGATTCGACGGTAGGGACATGAAGGATGTGTTGACATGTTCTCTCTTATATAAATCTAGCTTGTGTTTTATATATGTTTGGGTTATATTAGCTATAACTGGCGGAGTCCTATGGAATGCACATTCTCCTTTTCCCAACTTCCGATATTTAGTTACTTTATTACTTTTAACAAATAGACGGATTTCAAATTTCGCCAGGATAGCTATGGGGTCATGTGTCGCGTGCCGTGGTCAAAGGTTAAGTTCGCTGTGGTCGAAAAATCTTAAAATGATGCGAGTGGATATGAGGGGAATACTCATTTGCGTACACTTCGCCATCCATATGATGGCTTGCGAATCGTGTGCCGCCATTATCGCGGAGCTATTTCCGATACTTTACCGTATATTGTTCGGTCTTCATCCGGCGGCGAACAGACTCGAGAAATTTGATAAATTACAGGCTTTTCATACCACTTCTGAAACATATATTGCCTGGGCTAGATATGAATAACTTCCGTAGCATCCAAGAGGTGTCTGTAGTTTTGAAGAAGTAGAACAGCACATGACTCGAAAATGACGGGTTACGCTGGGGTTACATCGGTAGTGTTTGCCTGATTGGTTGATGATATCACGTGGGGTTGTTTTCGGAGGAATCTCCGTTATAGTCGCCGAAAGTAGGCTGAAAATGTATACACACAATCCCAGGGTCACTCTTACAGCGTATAGATGACAGATGGTTACAGGTTGGGGCATACAATGTGTAGTAGCAAAGTTGAGGTCAAAATGTCGCTCTGACCCCCAATTAAGGAAATTATTGACAATTTTGTGCTAGAATTTCAGGGACGTGGCTTGCCTTCAAAACAGGGAATATCTCAAACTTCTGGCAAACAAGAAACCTATTCAGGTCTATTGGTCAAGGTCATTGTAGACAAATAATCAGGAAATAAATGAAAATCTAAGATTGTTGCGCATGTAAATAGATGCATTAGAGGAATTTGTTGTGTCGGCTAGCACGATTAAGGTCAATTGTTCAAGGTCACTGGCTACCAACAACTTATTGAAAAATGAAATACACGAGAGACTTGTAGATATTTGTCTAAATGGCATAGCCCATGGTGCCATTTAGGCTGGTTATGTTATGTCGATGTAGATTTTGGTGCTAACGCTGTCGCGTGAATAAGGTTTTTCGATCATGGAATTCTTCATGAACGACGACTGACTACTGCATGTCGAATCTGACGCCTGTATAGCGGGTTTGGACAATGTTATCATGTTAAATGTTTACGGTGTTAGATGCTCTATATGTCTTGGCATACTGGGGTCTCAAATTTTCCCCGATGACGCTGAGCTACTGATAGCTCTGTGAAAGAATATTACAGACATGCGGAAGATTGATGGCGCTATTGCACTGTCCGGTTTCTTTCGTGAGCCGTTGCACCATCCCACAGGTTTTCACACTTCCATGTGTATCCGGACTGGTATTGGGGAACATTCATGAACCTCTCAACTCGTCATACTAAGCTAATCCTGATACTGATTTCTGAAATCTCCGGATTTTATTGCTAATAAATATACATAGGAATTTTGCGGGGAATATTCACATCGGCCGTAACTTGGGCACTCGGACAGGCTGAATTAACTATAAACATAGATTCGTTTGAGTCGAGCGAGTCGAGAATCAACACGCATTTTGTTAGTTACTCGTGGGTTGTTATTCCAAGCCGAAAGGACATGGATAGTTTTAGTACATACACATTTGTCGACACAAAGAGAAAATTAAATTTGCAATCACGCCCAGCAATATTTCCGCCAAATATAAAACAATATTTGAAGACGTCAACAATCCATCAAAAGTCTAACAAGAACATAATGGACACTATCGACAAATTCAATAAAACGGAGCTTACGAATTACAGTGACATGCTGTTGTAATGTAGTGAAAATGTACATGTTCGTGTCCGAGTCGGTTACAATGATGACAGTACAGATTTGTAGACTAAGGCGAGTAAGATTTGGGAATTACGCAAAGTTTATTCGCGAATAATTTGCTTATATACTAAGACATTACACTGGCACTGAAAATTGGATGGAAAACGTTGGCAACTACATTGTATTCTACTGTAATTTGACGCCATACTCCATTTGCATGTGATTTTGATGGTAAATTTCGGATTTCGATAGATCTGAATTTATCGCGGTGCACTTGGAATAAGTGGGTCTCCCGAGTCGAAAACCACGACTGGTGGACAGTGACCTTGACCTGTGACCTTTTGACGTCAATCTTTGTGTCCCACACATCGCTTCACGCTAATGCATTCACTCGCAAAACTGTGATTTTCATTAATTTCTTTAAAATCCCCAGTGGCTTTGACTTTTGACCACATGAAGTATTCCTGATGTTTGATCACCATCCACAACATTGATGACCTTTGACCTTTTGGACTAGTTATAATTTCAACACCCGGCATAGCGTCGTCTCTCACTGCTTTATACACTCAAATAAAATGGATTTTGATAATTTCCTGATTTGTAGGCCACAGTAATCCTGACGCGATATCCTGACAATCCTACGCGACAACCTGACAATCCTACCCTGGTGAAATTTGAGAGAACAAATTGTTGATAACTAAGCAAAGAGAAGGAGGTAAAGGAGAATGTCTACTTCTTGAGACTTCGTCACCTATAGCTGACGTAGCCCACGATGACAGACAAAATATTTAAATAAAAATTCATTTATCAAACTAATTGCTCTCAAATAATTTAGAATCAAATCTGCTTTCACACAACCAAAAAGATCTTCCAAACCAGGCTGTCGATAAAAAGAAGCTCACACAGTCAGCAAATGTATACAGCTGATTAAAATATGTTTGATTGTGAGTCTCTCGTGGCATGAAATACACATCGGAGCTTCTTCATCTTCATCAATCAGTCGTGAATGCCCGATTCTAAAACGCCTGGATATAGTCTAACCAAATCTTGGAACTAGAAACCTGACATTTTCACACTATATCCTTGGCTTGCTCTACCAGAAAAGGTAATCAAAAATCAAGATGGCGGCTTTGATGACATCACAGTCATGTTGTATCAACTGGAGGCATTTTTCGGCTTAGTTTAGTTGATTTTTGTCAAATTTGGCGGAGTTTTCGCTTAAACATTTAATGGTAAGATATATTACTTAGATTTGCTTTGAAGCGGAAAGATGCCCCCAAATCTGGTCAAAATTTCTAATGAGGCACATAGGTGTCGTGTAAGAATATTGGCATGTGTCCTGTGACGCCCACCCACATCCGAGCGCAAAATTCATGAGTATCTCCAAAATAGCACTCAAGAGGGGTATTGAAAAATTTGCGTTTTCGTCCAGATTTTAGAATTTCTTTACTATAAAGCATGGAATTAATTGAATTTTTCTGTAATCTGTGTCTCCAGAAATATTGGTGGTTAGAATTCGACCACAACTACCTTCCGAGGAAGTGATGCCATCGGAGCAGCCAAATCTTGTGTCTAGGCGACAGATCAGTCTTTTTTTATTTAACAGCACATCTACATGTATTGTAACTTGATTGACCGGTGTTTTATATTCAGAACGATGTATAGCATACATGTATCAAGATCATTCTGGATCTTGTGCATGAAAATCGCTAAAATTAAGAAAATATATTCTAACCACAATATCTAATCGCAGTCATCAGAATTCTCCCTCAAAGATTATTCAAGAACGATGGAGAAGGCACCAACAGTCCAATTTATATAAAAGATTTGGTAAACCTGTTGAGGTATTATTATCCAATAATGGCGAAATGTATAGCAGTGGATAGCAGAACCAACGTTCAACATCAGTAGATTATGTGGGTCAGAAGATAGGTTATTATTGTCAGTGAACTTTATGGAAATAGTTAAAAAAAAGTCAGCTATAACATTAAAATTTAGAAACGAAGAGCGCAAATTAGATCAAAGAGAGAGAGAGAGAGAGAAAGAGAGAGACAGAGAGAAATAAAGTTTAACGTCGCGATCAGCTATATAGCGACGATCAAGGAAAATTCCAAGCATTCCAACAAAAACAAGCCAACAACCCAGCAATCCTGAAGTAACCAACACAACACACCAAAAACCATGCACATACACTAAAACTTATGCAACAAACCGATTTCTTTCAAATAACCTATACTAGTTTTAATTTACCCGAATAAAAGATCTTCTACGGTAGCTGCTTGATAAAAGGAATCTCTTACAGTCTTAAAATCTATACAGTCAATCATAATATGTTTCCCTGAGAGATCTTCGTGGCATGGAATACACCTTGGGGCTGGTTCCTTTTTTAATAAATGTTCGGGGGTTAACCGGGTATGGGACGATTCTACATCGCCTAATCATGGCTTGATCGAAACGTTTCTGCCAATCAGATATATCCCACAGTTCTTGAATCTCCTGAAGTTTGTTATTAACTCTAGCATCTTATAAAGATTAAAACAGCTTTCCCACATAAGCACAGATCACTATATGGACAGGGAGAGACAGAGAATTAAGGTTTAAGCTATATAGGCTATATAGCTACGATCAAAGTACTCAAGCCAATAACTTAGTATTCCAACGCATTAAAACATACACACATTAAAACTTATGCAACAAACCGATTTCTCTCAAATAACCCAAGATGCAATCCTCCCTCACCCGACTAAAAAGATCTTCCAAAGTAGTCGCTCGATAGAAAGCATCTCTTACAATCTTAAAATCTATGCATTCGATAAAAATATGTTTCACCGTGAGATCTTCATGGCATGGAATACACCTTGGGACTGGCTCCTTTTTTTAGTGAATGTTCGTGAGTTAATCGTGCATGGCCGACTCTACATCGCCTGATCATGGCTTCATCGAAACGTTTCTGGCTGTTCAGATGAGCACAGCCTACAGTGAACTCATGAGTTTGTTAGTATCCACAATATCCCATAAAGAATGAAAAAGCTTTCTCACATACATGTAAGTACAGATAGTGGCACATAATAGACCCAAAACATAATTGGCTGTGTTCATTGTCATCTATTATACATGAATATACAACTACACATACTGTTTCTTCATTTCGATTAGTTATCTCTATTAGGTAGATTAGATTCGCATTTCGGATGTATCAACAACTGATGATTGCCCTGTCGCGATGTAATGTTATCCATATCTTCGCGGATTAATTGAATTGACATAGTTCAGTACATACATGTTCGTTTGTGTCTTCCTTACCCAAACTATGCATAAGCAAAGTCACTCCGAATAAAGTTAACAAACGCATAATGACAATTTCAATATTTCGACAAAGTTATATTTGTCATCATCAGGAGAAATGTGGCATTTTCATACATAGCTACAGAATATATACAGATGCCGAGAAGATCTTCTTGCGTTTGTTAACTTTATTCGGAGCGACTTTGCTTATGCATTATGCCAAGCTTATCAGTGGATCAACCAGATTTTACCCATACTAAAAGGGCATGTATACCCACCCGAGCTGTATGGTCATTGTACCCCATACTATGTATCTCGTCGAGGGTATGGTTTCTTAAAGATTTTACGCCATTAGACGTAAAGATTTTATGTCATTATAGGGAATTGACGAAATACTAAATATGGGACTTTTCATATGGAAATATTTCTATGTTACAATATGCATCAGCTTATGAGGATCATCACTTCTAGTCCATCGTCCCAAGTTCGTTTTCGGCATCGAACCTCAACCCACGGTATAGAAAATTTTCATTGTGATTTTTTGTTAGATCATACATAGACACACACGACTAGGGTGGGTGGACGGTTTGAAACATGGGTAGGTAATGTGCTAGAGGCGCTTATAGCAGACAACGGCAATTCTCAATTAACGCGAAAATTAGGGGGTATGGGTAACAAATTACAACATATTTCGGAGGTTACGTCTTCAATGGTTACATGTGATGTCTCATTATTAAGGTATTTACTTGGGCTGTCTCACAAAGGAAACCTTATATTGATTGGTCATGATTCGGCTGATATGTAGGTCAGTAGGTCATTGTGTTGATTTTAAAGCGAAAAAACGCGACAAGTGTTCTTTCTTGTCAGTTGAGTGCACAGAAATGGGCATCAATTTGCAAAACGAATACCTATAGATTCTCTACATATCATGTACATGTTTTTGATGAAATAATTTGATCGTCTGCCTAAAACTGATTCTTCTCCAACTTGTTTGTGAATCAAAGCAATTTTGAACAAATGTGGAAATTAAGGGGTAGGGCAATCACATCAAAACTTTAGCTTAAACTTCAGCTTTAAATTTTGCTATTACGATACCACCGTAAACGTATATATATGGAATAAGATCTACAATGCATGAAAATCAAAACGAATACGATTGGCCTGTATTATGTAGGTCAGTAGGTCACTGTTTTGTTTACAAAACAAAAAGCCGCTGAGCATTTTTCAAGGTAATACAAAGATATTCTTTATCTGAAGTCGACTATATATACATCATGTACAGGTGTTGAGTATGGGTTCCCCATGAGAATAAGTGTCGTTATTAGAAGAAAATTAGATGTTGACGAACGGCGGACGGTTTAACTAGTCTTCTGTCTCACTCTCTTCTTCCTCATCATCGCTTGCATCTTCGTTATCGTCCTCCACTTTATATGGGTTTTGGCAATCATCAGATCCCGAACATTTACAAGAGTCAATACATGGCATCTCATTCAGCTTACATTGACAAGTTCGTCTTGTACATGCCGATTTTGAGCAATTACAGGACAAGAATTCAATCACTGATGATGGAGCTTGGTCCTTCGTCATACGAACTGGGACATGGAAACCATCGTCGTCCAGCTGCCATCCATTGTCAATCGATGGAGGAATGTCTGCCTTTGGTACGATCGACTTCTTCCAAACGAAGCATTGGTAGTTGACTCTTCAAATGACAGTTAAGACTGTCTGATGTTGATGGTAGAGCTGTGTTTTTGAGTTGCCTTCTACAAAAGAGGTTATAACGCTGACTGTCAACACCTCCATCGACATTCTCACCACCATACAGGGCTACAACAATATCTTGGCACCCTTGTAAGGCATCATTACTCAGTTCAATGTCGTTTCCGAGATCGGATAAAGGTGTACAATACTTTTCCGGGTTGCTTTCGATCAGCTTAAGGATCTTTACCTTGCCCATACCATAAAGAGAACTGGTAGTATCGCAGCCAGAAATGGCATGAAGTCCAAGGACAGCACTTAGAATCTTTCTCCGCTTAGTAGCAAGAGCTTGTATAGGAATCAATCTGGATTTCATTCCAATTCCTGTCTGCAACCACGTCTCCACTTTCAGATTTGGATGATGGTAGATAAGCAGAATACCTACATCTGAATCTGGTGATCTTACCACTATACGATCATACCCTTCTTGGGCAGCATGATGAGCATGTAGAATCATGCGTGTATCTGCCTCCTCTTGGCCAGTGAAAAGTGCTCGAACTTCTGTCTGTTTCCCAGCTGTTATCTTCCGCGACTCTCTGCCGTCAGGAAAACCACCACCTATGAACAACTGTTGTCCGGGTAGGAGCCCCCTTTGTGCCCGTTTGGACAATTCAGTGGCCAGGAAAGCGGTTAGCCTCGCCTTGTTCGAAGAGCTGGCTATGAATTTTGCCCATTGTTTTGGGACAGGTGTGTGTGGACCATGAATGAGAAACTCCAGTGTGCCAACTCCATTCTGTCTACGCGTTCGTTCGTACGACTTAATCGAATTCTGAATATCGTATCTGTCGAAAACCACATCAACACGTGAAATTCCAACATGCATCTGGAAGGGCCGCATCACCGTGTTGCAGAAATCTGAAGCGAAATCACCGAATGTAGCATTTGTCGCTGGTTTTTGAACTTGTACAATCTCCATGGCATCAAATATCTGAATGGTGGTTGGGGGATCAGATGTCCTTGGTAGCTTCTCAATGATGTCACATGCTACACATTTTTCCAGTTCGGATAAGAGAGCACTTTTATTTGTCTTTCGATAAGAACCATCTGGAGCGAATAGGGACAATGGGACAGCTGACAGTTCATGCTCAAACATCTCCCTTAGAGGAACGCGTCTAGTTCTGGAAGCAATGAGTAGCCTGCTGAATAATTCTCTGTCTGCATTAATCAGAATTTCTTTGACTTTCGTAGTCTTCGATTTGAGAGGTTTATTGAGCTTGGCAAATGTCGGTATGTTTTGCCTCGGTATTGGGTCATATACAGAAGCATCCCCTTTCTCCAACCGGAGGTTTACAAAACTATTACTAAGTTTCTCTCCGAGTTGCTTACATGAGATAAGTTGACAGGCATCAGCCTCAGAGAGTGCGATACCTGTTGCAATATTTGTGAGAGGTACCTCGTCACCTTCGACTTCAAACGGATTTGCCATCAGTGTCTCTACAGAGCTAAGCAGGTGTTTAACATCTGTCTCATCTCTCTGGATGCGACAGTGACCAGACTCCTTGTGTTTCTTATCGCCTTGTTCAGACTTCATGTCACACATACTCATAACTGCTGTAACAATAGCCGATCGCTGGTGGCACGTAAGGAACCATCTGTTTAAGGCTTTGACTCGTTGGGAAATACCTATAATGCCACCTGGTCCCTTCGTATCACGGTTAACTGACTGTTCCAGAGCCATGTCCGTCCACACACTTGAAAAAGGCCTGCCAGATCTGGATACAGTATGGTTACCTTGTTTGAACTGTTCGTACACTTCTGGTGCTCGTTCGACAAGGAGATTCTTGTCACTGATGTATACAGTTAGCCAGCGCGCATAGTTCGGACGATCAAAAGCATGAAAAAAGGGGAGCATCGCCACACAGCTACTCAGATGAAGATCCCAAATGCTATCCCTCTCCGCTCGGATGAAATCCAGCAGAATATGGACCATGTCAATGTACAGTATCCAAAATTTGAATAGTTTGGACTTTGAACTCTGTTCATCTTTGAATTTCTGCATCTGATCTTCAAGTGGGGCTAAAATGTCTTTCAAACTATTCACGTGCGCTCTTTGCTCTTCTGTATTTCCTTTTTGAAAGGATTGTATGGCAGCGTCATAGTTGCACCTGATGTCGTCCAAATGGAAAGTTGTGTTAGTTGTATCATGACGAGACTTTTGTACCCATTTGCAGAATGAACCCCACAACAGTCTCTCCCAAGGCTTCCATAACCAGCTTATGGGCACGAATACCTGTGTTATATGCCTTTACTTTCAGTAGATTTGCGGCAGTGGTAGGCGCATACACCCCAGATTCCACCAAGAGGTCTTCAAGCCCCGAGTTCGCAAAAACTTTACGAAGAACCGCCAAAAATGTCAATGCAATATGCATTCCCCCCAGGCGCAGAATTGTATTTGGGAACTCGAGTGGCCTCCGCCATAGAATTTCTCTTGCTTTGCAAAAAATTGCCTCGTCTAGGGTTAAAATTTCATGTTTCTGTCCCAAAACAGCCATGAATCCGGACCAACTTGGCACCGATTGTTCTTCTGTTGTGACTTCTTCCGAAGGATCCAAACATTTTCGTCTAAGCAATGTCCAAGTGAAGTCATCAGAACATGTCCCACTCCTTTTAGACTCAAACCATTCTGGTTTTACTTTGCCAACATACTCCTTTGTATCAGGCTTTCTCCCACCGGCATGGAATTGCTGCATATCATACAGGTCGTCAGTGTCAAGCGGATGAATCCTTGGAAGCGGACCTTTGTCGATATTAAGCTTGCACTGTGGAACATTAGACTGATTTTGATATACTACAATTGTTGTAGAATGGGTTGTGTTTTTGCCATCAAGCGTCTCCTCGCAAAGATCATTGTTATCAGCAGCTACTTGTGTGAACAACCCAGGACGAATACAAGATGGTATGACTACATTATTCTTGGCATACTGTTCTATGTAGTAGCTTCCTAGACCTGTATCTATTCGTTCTACCGTGCTATAGCTACTACCATGCCCAAGTTTATTCAACATTGTGATAACCGAGCTGCTGCCTGTCTGATGCCGAACTGCCATCGCCAGGCCAACATGCTTTGGCGTTTTCACATTACCATGTGAAACCATGTGGACTAGATCCTGGCCTACAGACAAAACATGTCGATGATCTTGGGGATTCATACATCGAGAGTTTGGGGCGACATTCTCTTCCCCCATAGTTGTGCCTTGTATCACCCACTTTAGGAATGTATAAACAGACTTTGGCACTAGATTCAAAGATTTCTCTATAGATATGTCTCCACTGTCAATTGGGTTGACTGACAGTCCCTCAACGGCTGTGATATCTGTCCTCAAAATTGTAGCAGCTACAAAGAGTGTGTTCAGCTTGTCAGAATTCAATGACCATTCGTCTTCTGTGACTGGATCTACTACCAAATCCTCTGGATCATCAACATCTACGTCTGTAGACACCAGCCTAGTAACATCAACCATGTCTTTCATGTATACCAATTCTGTCTTTGATCCCCTTGATTTGAAGGCAATGAGATCACCGAAAGCATTCAAAAGCCGATGCTTAATTTTCTGAGCAGAGTACTTTGCCAGACGATCCGAGGACCCAGAACTGAAACGCTCCATGATTTCATTCATATCTAGTACTTCCCCATTTCGCAGTTCTAACTTAATACGTGGAAGCATATTCTGAAATGAGGATTCTTGTATTGAAGAATCCTTTTGTCATCTTCTACGACTTTGTTCAAGCTTGCTTTTATGTTTCTCTCACTAAGCTAAGCACTATGACACCCCTTGTGGTATCGTGCATCTGCCGCCACGAGGTCATTGCCGGACATAGCGATTCGTGCAAGCATAACATGATCTGATCTTGCCTTTGCTGCGTTAGACAGTGATTCCCGAAAACCAAAGCTTCTAACCATGATGAGCTGGGTATCGCCTTTCCTTTTTTTACATTTACAAAAGAGACAACGAGTGAAGTCAAGTCCACCACTTGCACCTCTAGTGCTCGATTGAGTGTCTAATAGACCTTCTATTGGACTTGCTAAAAACGGTGCCAAAGACGTTTTGTGCGTGTAATTCTTGTAACAGGTTTTGTGCCACACGATTTCTTTCTCAGAAAGCGATTCGCCTTGAAGTCTTATAAAAATATCATCCTGTTTGGTTTTTACAGCTGCCCAGAAAAAGTCAATTGCGTCCACTGTAGCAACACTAAGTGTTTCCAATGTATCTTTCTGACATTTTATACATTTAGTCCAGTTTGTGTATATCTTAGCTTTTTTACTCGGCGGCTGGTACATATTTGTGGAAGTGGTCTCACTAAACAAACTAGTAGTTCATTGGCAAAGACAGATCAAAACCGTGTAAGAAGATAGATTATATTTATATCAACAAGTATAATGATTGTGTTCAGATCATATGTGTGTTATTTCACTCGCCTGTGTTCTCCATACATGGGCGAGTTTCAGTAATCATGATTGTGTGTTCAAGTAGGGCTATGGAGACTTAACATGCATCCAGTGATGAAACGAACGCAATTAAAGAAAAGGAAGAAAAATTTCACAACCTTGAAAAAACATTTCCCTGACAATATTTGCTCTAGATATATCGATAACTACAGGTACTTCCAACTAATATGCGTGAAGTGAGAGCTCGCTATCAAATTTGAACAGATGGCGCTGTTATACTCTCATGCTAACATGCTGCTGTGTAATTGTGAACAGATGGCGCTGTTACATTCTCATCCGGGTAGGCTCAACTCGGAAAATAACGTATACATGTATTTGGACACGATCCACTGTACTGCGCATGCTGGTTTTCGCTGGGCCGAGTAGATGTTTGCCGAACTACTTCCCATGAAGTTTATATTGGGGGTTTATGAAATGATTTGATGCATGAAATAAAGGCTACAGCTATCGGTCAAGATATTCGTCTATATAATCTTGCTATATTTGTATATGTGCTTTATTTAAAATTACAAGCGTCTGGTCCGCTGGGGACTAAAATGCACTATTCATAATATTCGAGAGCTGACACATTCACGCTATATTCAGTGGAAGAGATACTAGCCCAGTAGTACGGTGACCTACCGACCTACATAACTGATACCAGCCATTGGACGTGTTCGTACATTGTAGAGATAGCCAATTAAATTATCTTCACAATGATATCTTAATTGTAATATTTGACTCAAGAGATGTTGGTATACATCTAATGTGATGTACCCCCTAATTTCCATGTTTATCATAGATGTATTGATATGTGAACAATCTCGCGAAGAACTATTTGTGGGCCGATGCTAAAATTATTTCGTTAAAAACTGTAACTGGTACCCAGAGAATGTTCAGCTATTCAATGTTTATATTGATGTAATATCCTGCGTATACAGCTGACAAATGGGAAGACACTCCGTAATTCTCGTTTTGAATTCAAGGAAATGACCTACTGACCTATATATGGGACGATGATTGACCAATCAAAACAGACTTTCCATAGAATGATAGCACACACACATATCTTCATAATGATACCTTAAATGTAACATCTGAAGAAGCAGAGGTGGAAATATATTGTAATTTGTCACCCCTACCCCCTATTTTTTTTGTTTATTGAAACTTATCGTGATCTGCTATAACTGCCTCTAGCTCAATACCTACCCATGTTTCAGACTGTCCACCCACCCTAGAAGGATGCGCCTATGTAAGCTCTAACAAAAAATCACAGTGAAAATTTTCTATACCGTGGGTTGAGGTTCATCCCAAAATAAGCCCCTTTTTCTGTTTGGGATGAAGGATTATTCTGAGAAACGAGTAAATACCACAGGACAAAACTAGTACATCGGTAAATTGGAGCGATATGCAAGAGGGATATGCCACCTGTCAAGATATAAACGGGAGTGAGGGGATGGAGGAAGAACATGAGAGTAGGCCACACCACATTGTCGTGGAGTGTAACAATATATACAAACCCAAATAAGGAAATGTAAGAAAGAGGAGGAGAAAACAAAGATGAGCACGTGGATTGGAGCGATATACAAAGAGGTGGTGAAAACTGACGACGTCTGGCGACTAACAATATGACTCCACATGACAGCTTCTCTAGGGACCCAGGATGGACGACTGATAGGAATGAACAAAAAACAATATGTCGACAGACTCTTGGTGAATAGGATTTCGGCATTGCTTAGAAAATCATCGATCAAGACTCACAGTCTTGTAAACTGTATATAGCCATGTTACGCTGCAATATGGCCTGTGTCAACTATCATTGTTTCAGCCTACCTCAGAGCCATTCCCCAACCAAGGGCATTTTAGTTTAAACTGACGAAGCCCAGAATAACAGCGCGAACGCAAATCATAGCAACTCAGTACTAGAATATGGCCGTTCTCAACTGGTAACTACTTCATGTTTCTTTCCTAAAGCAGATTCAGAAAGTTCATTTTTCGCGTAGTAGAGAGGAAATCGTTGGGTCAATGTCATCCACTCTCACGAAGATGCATAAACAATCGATGAAGCAAGATTTATTGTGGAGAATTCTTCTGAAAATCTACCATGTTTATATTTCATTGATTAGAGCCTTGTGCTGAGTCACTCTGTGAGATATGTCGTGCGGTTGAGTAAGGGTATAATGTTGGATATATGGAAATGCTAGAACGGAGATTCATAGGCTCAACTCGACATGGAAACACAGCTTTTGTATTGTTACGCTATCCATTGTCTGTCTATGTAATATTCCCAGGCATAGTATAATTAAGCAACAGACAGTTAAACAACCCTATGTAATGTATACGCTGAATGCCTTGTTGTTCCCAACTTATACTGTACAGTCATTAAATGTTGATGTCATAATGCATGAAGGGTCTAGTGACATGTATCTGTGTATACCACAACGGTAGGATATGACATTAATTTGCAAAGATTTATACCTTAATGACACTTTGCGAAAACATGGTAAACGATAAACCCTTCAGTTATACACATTCTGACGTTGTTTGTAATCGTCAAAGTTCTTATCAAGTAGGAACCTCGGATAGTATTAGGTAACTAATCTTTAAATACATATCATGTATGTCAAACCCTGGATGAATCCTCGTGATTTTATTATGGTTTAATTGCAATTTTTATTATGCTGCACTATTCTATGATGAACAATGATCTTGACTTGAAAGATTATATCCACCTGACGCTGAACCTTCGTTTTCCTATCTACTTTTATGATAATTACCACCCCTGCTCAAAATACCCACCTGCTGTGCATTTAATGTCGTTCCTATATATACCATGATATTTCGGGATTCCGAAAATGCGTCAAAAGAACCATATAGCAGGATTCTAGCCTAATTTAATCATCTCGTAATGGTGATTTATTGTATGAATGGTAACCATTTTGTTTTCCCAAATTCGATGTTTTCCTGCAACACTGTTCGCTAAGACTTCTGATGTGTTAAACCTGGATTTTGTTTAGTATAATACTATTGAGGTGCCTTATTCTGGAATCAGTGACGGGTTCCGCCCCATTCTTTTAGTATTCAACTGAACTAAATATAGGTGAAAATGAATGTATATTATGAGGCTATTATGACATCATTATAACGTCATGTCTCGAAAATGCTGGCATGTCCTTTATTTCGATAGGCCACTGAGGCAGCTTTCCATCCACATACAGTTTGTTACAGTAGTCGTAGATTTGACGATGTTTGAAGGACGAAGTGTATCCCAACCCCCAAATCCAGCGTGTGCCTATATGTTATTGAGGGTATCTGTCTTTGTGATGTCATGATTCTTGGCCACTAAACTTCTTCACAATGGGTTAAAATGACTCCAGTATGATAATATATGATGACAGAATTTTTTTAACAATACTTCTTTTCCGTCAAAAAGATTAGTGCCGTCATGTTTTCGCTCTTCCTCAGAATCTGTAGGGATAACGATTTGTTTTTCATTTTTTGTATTATTTTCATTCTCCAGTCAAAATCATGGGCTTTATTTTGATATATAACATCTCTGATTTTGATTCAACCAGCTAAGTACAAAAGATCACATTTCCCCCAACCCCCTATATATTTTCACAAAATTAGTATCACCGCCGCTCACGACAAAATCGATGTAGATACTTTATTCCCACACGGATATTTTGGCCTGTCCCCACTGGGAGGACCCGCATTGGCTACCCTTCCATGCTGTATAATCAGAAATTGTTCAGCTGGAGGTGCAAACGGGACGACCATTTTGTTGCACGGGCTCTCGGCCCAGAAGGTATCAATATTTTTTTTAACCAACGTATAGCTAAACATTCATTTTATTCCTCTCTTGCAATTTTTATAGCGGCGGGTTAGTAGTCAATCCTCGTACCTTCTACTGGTCCTTCACGTCTGTTTTGTCCTACCCAGCGAATCATCATATGTTTAGACCACAATTTCCTTCGTCATTAAACTGCATATCGATGTATTATTCACAACGTTTCACGTCCCGACAAAATTATTGATATTCCGTGGAGATATTCATCAGCAATTGCACTCGTTTCTGGGCTATTGAACATCATTGATGAATTTCTACGATGTTCTGGAAAAAGCAATTATCTGAATTGAGATAATTAGATTAACTGGAAAGCAGTTGACTGATTACGGTGATGTTATCGCGGTTGAATCAGCTGAATGTCACTGCGACCAGATGGCATCCCTGTACTACAATAACGTAATGCCAAATAAATAAATTAATTCGCTCTCATTGTATATGTGCTTTCATAACGATTACCCGCCACCATTGTTTATGTAGTCATTTGACATTGCATATGTTACCCAATACCATTGATTACTCACCACCATTGTGTATGTAGTCAAGTGACATTGCATGTGTTTAGAGTCGCCGGCATCTTGAATACGAGGGTGGGGTGTGGCTAAGGCGTGGCTTACGTGTCCAGAGGAGTCTGCATTTGATGCCGCCCATGAGGAAGGATAATAAATGACGTCTGAGACATTTAACCGTCGGCGCATTGCCCAATACCCATTCACAATCGCAATGGTCGTAAACCATATTACCACACCAGCGACGATAGCGCTAATCCAAGCAGCAAATTTATTAGCAGATTACTTAGGGAGCGTTCCCATTTAACGTTCGTGTTTTCATGGTTTAAACCATTTCGTTTAAACCATGCCACGAACGATGGGTGTATCGTTGGTTCGTTTTTTCAAAAACACCATTGAAAAAACGAACGACGAAAAAACCGTTGCGTTCGTTCGATGGTTTTCTATAGAGTTTCCAAGGCTGTGACTTGCTGCAGAAAAAACGATTAAAAGTAGTTCCGCCTGAGTGACGTTACACTAAGACACGCCCACACACTGCTCGAATGATGGTAGCTCAAACGTGCAGGCTGTTAAGCCGTCGATAACAGGCCTACCGGTATATACCCGCGGCACCTTATTAAACTGACCACGGTGTGTGTGCATTCTGACGAGAATTTATAAATATAATCTATCATGAACTATTCAGTGTTGGGTTTTTTCTTTTTCTTCTGCTTCTTTTTGCGTCCTTGTCCACGAAATAAGTCAATGTTTGCATTTACT